>JAKGUB010000557.1:21262500-21265000 GCA_026261675.1 Hippocampus mohnikei | reverse complement strand
TATTCACGTTGAGCGTGCGCGTCGTTTGCCCTGTCGTCTGTCAACAACATTGAATCATGGCGCGGCCACGATCTCTGACACCAGTTTAAACCGCGTTTTGTGTGTTGCAGTCGCATGCAAGCACCATAATATTAAGAAAATAGCATCCATTGATGTATCAAAAAGATTCAGCGAACTATTTGACGAACACCACGGGCCGTCTAGGGCGCGGGACGCAGAAATAACGAGATGGCTGTAACGCCCAGCCGCCGGGTACCCAACTCTCTCGCCGCCTTGGCGGGGAGCGGGGGTTTCAGTGTCTCCTTGTTTTATGTTTTATGGTTATTTTGTTTACATTTTTGATGGGGGGGGGGAAAGATGTAAAAAAAAAAAAAACTTTGTCCGACCTACCGACCCTATGCTGAAATTTCATGTTACCGGAAACACACTACTTTTTTTTCTATGCCTTACTGTATTTGCATCGATAGAATGTGTAACAAATACCATTTATGAACCTCCTGCAGTATAGCAGAAAAATGAGTAATGCAATCTTGCAATTTTTAACACTGTCATTGTGAGTGAGCAAAGCATGATGGCGAAGTTTGATATCTTGATGTGATGTCTGAATGAAGCTCTCTTTGAAGAGTTCATTTTTGCAATCAGTGGGAGCTCATTTGTTGGCCTGTTACTTGTGTAAAGGGTCACTCACCGTTCTCTTGCTCTTCTTCTATCTCTCTCTCTCTCTCTCTCTCTCACTATCTTTGAGCTTTTCTCTGCCTCGTGCGCTCATTGACCTACTTCCCAACGGCCTGCTCAAGCTTGCGTGACCTCAGTGCTGCAGCAGCATCGCGCCAATCACTGCTTGCTGCTGTGTGATGCTTAGACCTGCACATTTACCACCAGACTCTCCTCTCACTCACACACACACGCACGCACGCACGCACGCACGCATGCACGCACGCACACACACACACACACACACACACTCACATACATTGTGCTGGAAGTGCGTTGGAGGTGTGTTGAATTATTTGCTTGACACCACTAACTGATGTACTTTAGTCTTTGGGGGACTCGAGTCACATGACTGGATCCTGATGATTTTCATTGGATTCCTTTTTTGTTCTTCTGGGAGTCTTGTGAACACAACTTAAGTTTGAGCTTGACTTTGAGGATCATATTAGAGCTGTCAAGCGATTAAAAATTTGAATCTAATTAAAAACTCAACTGTCATAATTAACTCAAATTAACTAAAAATTAATCATGATTGCTCACTCATTTTTATCGTTTCTGAATTTCCTTTTATATTTTTGTCCTATTTTCCCCCATTTTAATGCTCTCATCAACATGGAATCATGAATCAGTTTTCTATGTGCAAAATGCAAATATTTACTGAAATAACAATTTTGATTTTCAATTTTACATGAACATTTTTCACTTGGAGCAGTTATTCACACATTATCTCTCACACAATATTACTGTCCATCAACAAGAGTGAAAACAATATTTTGTCACACAACAGCTGCTTGAACAGCTCTATTTTAGGGAATCAAAACAGCGCAATATAACATTATAAAGTGCACATCTAAGGTAAACTAGTACTCAGCCTATAATGGATTTAAGCCATGGTTGCATACTTCGTTTTCTCAAATTTGCTTTGAACACAGCAGTCAGGCTATGCTGATTCTGTTGGTCCTTGCTCGGAAGTCTCTCTACGGTTTTGTGTCGACATCATTTCATTCTTGTAATGGAGGCTCTCGCTGGCAATCAGTAATGGTTGTTCAGTTAGGGATTGTCGGTCAGCATGGAAGGATCTCGTTCTGTACTTTTTGATCATTTATTGGAGCACTTTGCAGCAGAAGTAGTAGTAGTAGTAGTTGTAACAGAAGTATCAGAAGCAGGTAATAACCTAATCTACACATAAATGCAGTAAAAAATTAATATATCTATCTTTCTGCATCGCAATGTAAATATGTATATAATTGACATTAATGAATACCTTTATTCAACAATACGTTTAATAAATAATGTAATCAACCCTGATTTCACTATGTATCATTATCGTCATCATTATTCATTGTTTTAAGCGTAAGAAACCATTCAACACAAACATAAAGTCGAATCGAACAAAAGAACTACAAGTCCCAATACTCAATCCCGGAAGTGGAGCGCGGCATGAACATATCAAGTCGAATCGAACAAAAGAACTACAAGTCCCAAAGGTCCTGGAGCGCGGCTGCAACGCAATTTACTTCTTTAAACGTCAGATTGCAGACGGACAAACATGACAACTATGCACAAATGAGCTAAATAAAGACACCCCTGTTCTAGCAACATTTTAGCCCACGCTGTTTAAATTGCCGATTGCGAACGGTAACTGACTGTGATTGCATAGCGATCGGCAAACAAAACAACGATCATGACCGAATATAAAAGCTAACTTTACACATCTGACTTGATAAGAAGCACTCGCGTAGCTTAACATTGAGCCATGCCGACGACGAAGCGAGTGTATTCACTC
>JAKGUB010000557.1:21257500-21260000 GCA_026261675.1 Hippocampus mohnikei | reverse complement strand
ACTTTTCTTGTATCTTTCCACTCGTCATCTATTTACTTCCTTATGTATAATTCACTTTGGCCTTACCTGGCATCAGTGAAAAAACACAAACAGTGGCAGGTTTTGCATAGACGGGTTAGAGTATGGTGAACAAGGCAGCATGTGAAATGCCCAACTGGCCTTCGTGCTCTGATATGCTATCGACTGTCCTGGAGGTGATTTATTTATTTATTGGGGGGCGGGTGATGTAGCTCACAGAAAAAGAGAAAGAAAGCAAAAGGAGACGCAGGCAGGTGTGAGAATGAAGAGCAGGATGTTTTTAAAGCAAAAACAACACACTGTAGAAGTATGGGATAAGATATGGCGCACTTTTGCCAATCATACCAATAATATTGTGATTATGAATGGGCATCGCACAACCGCTCATGAGATTATTGCAAGGTTTTGACGATACCGAAAATACTGCTATTATAGGTTGGAATTGTGACGTAAACACATTAAGGTTGTATAATGTTTCAAACTCAAGGCCCGGGGGCCAGATCTGGCCCACCGAATCATTTTATGTGGCCCGCGAAAGCAAATCTTACGTGTGAACTTGCTCAAATCTGTATCGAAATGTCAAATTGTCATGTGTAATAAATAACGTTGAGATTTGGCAATTATTTTGTTACACTGTTCAAACTCATTTGAACAATTATTGAACAAACTATTATAATTGACTTGACTGATTGACGCTATCGGGTCGATCGCGGTAGGGTGGTCGCTTCTTTGGTCAAAAAAGGTCGGGCACCCCTGACATCGACTCACATATTGTACAAACATACAGCACCGAAATTTCAAACAAGCTGTCATCTCTCTCAATGCACCAGAGATCTTGCTTTGAATCTGTACGCTGCATGGTCTCACCTTCAATATTAGCACTCGACACGGGTATCTGGTCCCGGTCACCAATCTCTTCAAGTCCCTGGCGGGCGTAGCAAATGTCGGCATGGCGAAAAAAGCTGAAGTACAGGAGAGAGAAGAAGCAGTGCAAGAGAATAATTATGACATACTGTATCAAAACAAACACAAATGCAAATGACCATTTATCGAGTCCCAAAAAGCTATAATGTCGATTTTTTTTCTCGCCATACTATAAGTAGATATTGTAATTGGTGTGATAGGCCTACGTACTGCGGTAATGTCCGGAATGTACCTTAGGTTAAAACAATAACATACGTGACTTTATCAGTATTTTGTGCCTTTGCTACCCAGCGTCCAGCTCTGACTGCCTTTCAAAGCAAACGTTTGAAGCTTTCATTCAAGCGACACCAAGCTCTTGGTGTTGCCGTGCTAAGCTAAGCTAAGCGTCAGGGAAAAAAAAACAGCTAGATACATTCGGGCTTGAAAAATGTTCCATTTATGGCCTTGCCGTCTCCTGTGACTGAAACGAGGCTAATTAGTAAAAGGTGGGAGTGCTCTTGATGGACCTTTTAGGGTGAAGAAGAGCCCTGCACAACTCCTCATATTCTCATCCTCATCCTCCACTGCAGTGCAGAATAAAGAGCGCTCTGGTTCATGTAGCCTCCAGCGAGTCTTTCAGCCGTTTTGCAATTGTCATGATTCAACTCAAGTGATTAGCTAGTGAAGAACGACACATTCGACCCCAAGGCTACACCCTGCTGTGCTGGAAGGTATTGTGGAATCGAAAAGGATACAAAATACATATTACCTTACTACACACACACACACACACACACACACACACACACACACACACACACACACACACACACACACATATATATATATATATATATATATATATATATATATATATATATATATATATATTATTTATTTTTATTTTTTTCATGGCTTATGTGTTCAAGTGTAACTTGTGTAATTTACAGAGTTGGTAGTCAGTAAATTTTTTGGCCGTTATTGCTAAATTAATTTCAAGCGGAACCAACACGTGCCTCTGTCATTATTTTAACCGTGTTTCCGTTATTGCTAAATTAAACCGACTCCGAAGACTGTTCTAACTGGCATTGTCTAACACCATATTGTGTCAAATGTTGCCCTCTCAGCATCCATTGCAGCATGGTCATCCTGGAAGGGGGGTTTCCCCCATTTGTGGCCCCATCGCAGGGTTTTAGACGTGGATTTTATGGGTTTTTCACCCCCTGTGGGGTTAAGATCACTTGGTGTCGTTATTTGTCATCTGTGGGCATGTGAAGCTCTTCTGTGATTAAAGGCTATATCCTGAATATAAATTTGACTTGACTGAGAACGTCTTTGATAACTGAGATCTTCTTCTTCGGCAGCATCGCGTCGGTGGCAGCCAAGCGGCGTTGAGAACGTACTACTTAGTACTTAATACTAAGCATTTGCAGCGCTACTACTCCGGTAAAGAACCATGTCTCGTGAGGATGTCCACAATCGTTGCTTGTGCATTATGGAAGACCGTAAAAACTAAGTCAAAGATATTTCCCACTTTTTACAATCAATATTGAGCCTTGTAAACCTGTAGTAGATAAAT